>WPIO01000136.1:1062500-1093820 GCA_009760855.2 Cristatella mucedo | reverse complement strand
AATGTTTCTGATGGCAAAGTAACGATAACAAGGAGGGCTAACTAACCACTACGGTGGCCTGCTAAGTAAGCCAGATTATGACTTAATATTCACTATTCGTAGTTCTTTAATTATTGCAGCAAGGAACCAACCGTTCGATAATCTATGGTCAAGGCCGCATGGAAGCAGAAACCGTGCAAGAGGCTATCAGCTGTACTTCCGGAGTTGGCAAGTGAACATTAATTTGCACCATACGAATTTCTCCATAGTCACGGAATGATACAGCCTCAGGGTATGAATGGAAACTCTCCATTTTACCAAGGTTAAACTGTCGGCCCAAATAGTAAAACGTTCACAAAAGCCTCATTTAGAACAGTAGTTTCCTGGACTCTTTTGATTTTAGCTTGATAAGAAAAGTACCAAATGTGTACTAACAAAATTGCTATCGAAATTCTTCGAAATACTTTCTATCACTCACACATCTCTAATTTTCTTGCAGCATGGCTATCCGAAGCGGTGCCTAAAACTAAAAACACGTTATGAAACTAATACTTGAAGCCTTCCGTGTGATTTCGGACAAGGCTTTAATTTGGCGTTGCTTAGTGGCCTGAAAAGCTTAGGAGCTGGGTCCACCTGGTTCAATGATAAATAAATAAGTAAATCCTAGCTGATTGAACAGCCTCTTTTTGTATAGCGACAGAAGAGCCTTTATGTCTATCACCACCGCTTGCAATGGCGATAAAGAACCGCCTACCGCAGGAATCAAACCCACGACCTCGGGACCGAGGTCGTGGGTTCGATCAAATATCAGCAAACTTTCTGTTTCAGGCACTACAGGCATAGCATGATGTTTAACTTAGTAGCCAGCGCCTGTTTATTTTTACGTCAACTAAACAAGTTTTGAAATATATTTTCTATTTTTAGGGTTCATTGCACAGGGCTTACATTTTTTGGGATTTGGAGTGGTTCGGCCGAGTTGTTAAGGCTCTTGCCCCGACCAAGGTCAAGGTGAATGTATCTGAGAACCGAGATCGGGTGCTCGAGCCCCGTGGCATATGTAACGCACCTGAATAAAGATTAAGTTCTCTTAAGGCGCTACAAAAATAATACATATTATATATTTATATAGGGTTTAGTGTTTAGGATTTTTATTTCTTTGATTGAGGTTTAGGATCCTAGGGTCTAGGTTTTAGGGTTTACGAAGAAACTCTAAAACTAAGAGATGCGAAGATGTGTTTATTTAGTGCAAATATAAAAGACGTTGGCTATCATGTTGAATATCGTGATATGGGCACAGTGCCCATAGCGAAAGTTGTTTGCCTATATTCAAATCGACGCCCTATTAGCTGTGAAAACCAGCATACTTTTTTCGCACATTATTGTATTATTTGTTGGGTAGATAATGGCCTCTTGAGCACATTCTGTTTTTGTGTGGATTTTCTGTCTTGTCCTGTCTCGTTCAGATTCCGTCTGGCCGAAGCAATCGCCAATTACCGCCGCATGCGGTACGCCTCGAGGCTGACAAAGAAGCTTTCTTCAAACAGCTGACAGACTTGCAGCCAGACGCTGCTAGTCTTTTGACTGGTTAGCGTCTTTGCTGAAGGCCAGCTATGAATGTGACCATGCCGGCTCATCTTATCGCGCTAGCGACTGCCTATCAGTCAGAGCAAGCTGAACTATACAGCTTGAATGGGCATAAAGATTTCTAGCAAGGGACACGCGACTGCCTTTATCTCTGAGCTTATTGCGTACCATGACCTGATCAGTTGGATTATTTGGAAGTCTTCGTTAGGGCAGAGAACGCTCAAAAGAAAAAAGCCGACGACGTCTTTTAACGAGCAGGGCTTGCATCGAGGCCGAGCTAGGCGTCCAATCAGCGGAGCAAGCGGCCTTGGTATATTTTTGAAAGTCCATTGCAATTATTCGGGCCTGCTTAGATAAAGATACCACGGCCATGCTGGTTCATGCACACACCAACAGGGCTTTCATGCCTGTGTAATACGACACTTACATTCGATGCAAACGTCTGCAGCTTCGCTTGCTTAATGATAACAATAATAAGAATAATGGTAAGAGGCTAGTATAGCGAACTAAGAGATCACAATCTATACCCAGGTGTTTTGCAACTCACTGCAAGAGAATCAATATCCGTGTGGTTAGCTACAGTCATCAATCTTGCAAAAGCAAGCTGGTATGGGTTAGCATGCTGCATCAAGCATGAAAATTTTCATGTCCATTGATTAGTAAGTCCTCGAGCTGATAACATGCACCGACTCATGCACAGATACGCGAGAAAAAAACACGCGAGTTCCAAACTCTCCTATTATTCGAGGTGAATGCTCGATCGTCAAAAAGATTTCCATTTAGTGCTGGGGATGGCGAGATGACTAGATGCTGATGAACCGGTACCTTGAGAGCGCACTGGAGGAGAAAGGGCGTTGGGTAGGGCGTAATTAAACAACATTTTGGCCAGAGAGAGGTTCTTGAAGTAGATTCGACACTTGATTGGAAGCCAGCTTAGTTCACAAAAAAGTGGGGTGATGTGGCAGCAACGCCTTTGGCGACAGACTAGATGAGCTGCAGAGCTTCGCACTGGTTACTGACATAAGAGCACACTTCATAAGTAATGAATACGGGGAATTGTAATGATCTAGGTGCAAAGTCTCAAATGCGTAAACCTATTTTGCGGTCGTACTCTTACATAAGCAGGCCCTAATTTTTGTAATGTTCCTCACCTGAAAGTCGGCCCACTGAGCAGTGGAGGAAATGGGCTTATCTAATGAAGCGTCATCTTGGAATTGTATCTGTAGATAATAATAATAATAATAGTAATGCACTTGATAAAGCGCCCCCAGAGAACCTTATCTCTTTCTAGGCGCTTCACATTTGCTGCAAAGTGAAATGCAATTGAATGGTAAGTAAAATCATGCTTGAAAAACAAACAAAATGAATAATATGGTTAGGGGTGACATGCACAGGGTCATCATGCAAATGTGGTTAGTGGCAGCATGCACAGTGTCAGCATGCGTAAGCACATCAAGGACGAATCACAGGGACCCGCTAAATGCTGTCCTAAATAGGTGTGTTACAGACATTATGTCATGTGAGTCATGCTATCTGAATCTATCTTGAGGCTGAGGTCTTCCAACTTTGGTGTGACACTAGGTTTTCCAAAACTAAGCACATCATTCTCGCTTACCGACGCGGAGCGCTACTAGCGTTTCTCGGCCGTTGCAGGATTCTCTTCCTAACATCAAAGTTCTTGCGAGCATCGTAAACAAAAACCGGTGCCGCTGAGACCTATTTAAAGAATATCTATCTGTTGCTCGACAGTGATGGGTAAGAAATCACGTGCCTATTGACATGTAAATGCTCACCGCTTCAATTTGCGTCCCCCTACCGCAATGCGGACGGCGATTTTAGCATCGAAGACTGTAAACAACCTGCCTATTAGGTGCAACTGTGCGTGCCTACTATTCTTTCGCTGTCGTCGTTCGAATGCAGGTCCTAGTTTCGGTTGCGGTCGCTGTTGCTAAGACCAGTGAATTGGGCATTAAAAACATCTGAGCGAAGCGAGCTTGGCAGCCGCTGCCGGAGGCATTGCTTGCTTATAATAATAATAATAATACTGCACTTAATAAAGCGCCCACAAAAAACTTAATCTCTTTCTTTGCAGCGTCGTCTCGAGCCGACCAGTTCGCTCTCCCGCAAGCCCTAATGTGAATCACTCTACTTAAGTATGTCATCAGGCCTGCTATACGCCAGCAGCCCATCTTAACCACTGTCTTTAGAATTCTCGCTCGATGTGCAGTACACCTTTGATAATAAATTATAATTGATGAAAATCTTGATCGGATTTATTGAACGAGACCTGGCTAAAGTCAACTAACTTCCCGACCGTAACCGATGCTATTCCAATAAGCTTCTCCTTCTTTAATAACCCTAGATAAATCCAGACTAGTGGCGGAGTCTCATGTTAATACCTCAATTTTAAACCATTTGCAGTCCCCTCAAAGCAGTCTTTGAAATATTTTTTTTAGCCCCCCCCCCCCCCGACTGCGAGGTGAGAATTGTGGTCGGGGGGACTGTAATCTATCGCCTCTCTTCAGGTATTAAGTCCTTTTTTTTATCTCAGATTGCTTCTATCGCATGTCAATTCTGGGTGCGAGACGTCGTTCTACCCTCGTTATGGGGGATTTTAGCGTTCATTCATGTATTCAACTTAAGGGACGCCTCAAGCATGGAATTTTGTGCATCGACTGACTCATTTTAATTTTGTAGCTGACCCCAATGTGCATGACTCAACTTGCAACAAGGGTTTCACACACTCGATCAAATGTTCTCTCGAAACGGTACAACTGTATGCCATCATCCGCTACTATTACCAAACTCTGTTCTCCTGACGGTATTCGGGTCTCATTCAGTCTACCGTGTGTGCCCTTCTCCGCATCAAAAATTATCTGTAAATAGCGAAACCTCAAGACCCTTGACATTGATGCTGCCCGCACGAGAAGACTTCCTCGCCCCTGCTGCTCAGTCCTCCTTCCGACCTTTTATCATTGGTAGAATGCAACAACACGACACTAGCTTGCATATCCGGCGAGTTTGAACTTCTAACTATGCGCCCTTGCTCAGGCGGCCGATGGTTTACGGCAGACATTACACTAGCTATGACCATAAGTCCAAGTTTGAACGTAAAAAAATATCAGGAATGGCCGCAGATCGACAGGTGTACGAGGACTACGCTAGGTCGTACCAATCGATCCCAGCAAAGGCCAACTCTAGCTTCTATACAAGATATTGCTGAATTGCAGATGCACAATCCAAAAATGATGATGTCGACGATAAACCATCTCCTCAACTGCTCCCAGATTAGCTCCTTACCTGATGATCCCTGTGATGATCTAGCCGATCGCTTCTCTCGATTCTTTTTCCAGAAGAGAGACAAGATCAGGGAGTCCATCACTGCGATGGCAGCATCTCAATTCCTGGCTGCACCTCAATGTCTACATTTAAGCAGATCACTAGTGATCTCGTCCTGAAGTTCATATCCCAATCAAAGAAGACAATCCTTTGGATCCATTCCCACTGTCCTGCTCCTACGTTGCATTGATCTGCTGCTGCCATGCATAACTAACATCAGTCATAAGCCTCAGGTCATGTCCCAGCACCTTTCAAAAAAGCTGTAGTCAGGCCACTTCTCAAGAAAGCGACACTAGACCAAGACAACTTGAGCAACTACCGCCCAGTCTCCCTTCTACAATTCTTATCAAAGACACTGGAACGGGTCGTGGAGGACCAGCTAAACTCATATATTGAAACTTCAAACCTTGAAAGTAAGTTCCAGTCTGGCTTTAGAGCTAATCACTCCACAGAGTCAGCATTGCTTAGGGTGTACAGCGACCTACTTAGGAACACAGACATAAGTAGAGTGTCTCTGCTTATTTTATTCAATCTTTCGGCAGCTTTTGATACATCGACCACCAAGTTCTTCTGGAGCGCCTCTCATCTCGCCTGGGCATTACTGGCACTGTTCAGCAATGGTTCAGGTCCTCTCTCAGTGGGAGACTCCAGAGTATTGGCGTGAATGGACAAAGATCATCCGAGGTACCTCTGAAATATGGAGTAATTCAGGGCTCCGTGCTAGGTCCGGTTCTTTTCACGGTTTATACTCTGCCTCTTGCTGATGTGATTGCCAAGCACAATCTAGGCTGTCACTTCTATGCGGATGACACTCAGTTGTACCTTTGCTTTGATCCCTCCCAGCCTTCGAGCACCTCAAATTCTCTCAACTCCCTTGCTGCGTGTATTGATGACATCCGCACATGGATGGCAGCAGATTTTATTAAACTAAACGATGAGAAAACTAACTTACTAGTTATGGGAAAACCCAGTGTGATTCAGAAATTGGAAAGGCTGATGCTCAACATTGGCTCTGCCAGCATATCTCCTGTCGAATCAGCTCGAAATCTAGGTGTCCTGTTCCAAAGTGACCTCTCGTTAGACGACCACATCAGCTCCACAATCAAGTCTGCCTACTTTCAGCTACATAACATTGCTCAAATTCGGGCTTGTTTAGATAGGGACACCACGTCCAAGTTGGTTAACGCATTTGTGACAGCCCGTCTTGACATCTGTAACTCACTGCTTGCTGGCCTACCGGCATGTGCAATCAGGCAATTGCAGCTGGTGCAAGACTCTGCAGCTAGGCTTGTCTATCGTCAGCGTCGCAGTAGCCACATCACACCACTTCTCGCCGACCTGCACTGGCTACAAGTCAAGCAACGGATCCACTTCAAGGTTTTATCGCCCACTTTTAGGTCCCTTCATTCTATGGCTCCAGCCTACCTGTTGGATCTACCCCTCCCCCATCTGGCCAAGCATCGTACCACCTGCTTTTTGGAATTCAACAGTTTACCAATACCTCGTACAAACATCAAATCCTTTGGAGACCGAGCATTTAGTTCGTATGCTCCCAAACGTATGCTCCCAAATCCTGGAACTCCCTCTCGACTTACGTCACAACATCCTCTGACTTGACAACATTAAAAAAGAACTTAGAAACACCTATTTAGGACAGCATTTAGTGGGTCCCCGCGATTCGTCCTTCATGTGCATATGCTCGCTGACACTGTGCATGCTGCCACTAACCACATTTGCATGCTGACCCTGTGTATGTCACCCTTAACCATTTTATTCATGTTGTTTATCAAGCATGATATTACTCACCATTCAATCGTGTTTCCCTTTGCAGCAAACGTAAAGTGCCTAGAAAAAGATGAGTTCTCTGAGGGCGCTTTATCAAGTGCATGATTATTATTATTATTATTATTACGTATTGCATCAGTTCTAACTAGTCTGCACTGGTTCCCTGTAAAGCAAAGAATCGAATTTAAGGTTAAGTGTTCGCCTTAAACGACCAATGTCATAGGCTCGAGTCGTACGGTATATGTAAAGCGCCTGGATAGAAATCAGGTCCTCCTATGGCGCCAAGCAGATTACATTATTATGATTTTTGTATCTTCAGGTTCTGTCGCTTACTTTTAGGTCCCGCTTATTCTCCGGCTTCCCAATACGTCCAAAATACGTCATATTCAGGCCTCACATAATCATACCACGTGCTCTTCTAGTCGGTGAGTCGCTGAGGCTCTACCCAACCTAAAATTCATCGGAGACCTTCAGCTCATTTTGCCTTCTTAGTTCGCATGCTCCGAAAGCCCGTAGCTCAATTTCAGCTAGCATCACGACGTCCTCAGACTTGAGATTTACAAATAAGCTAAAAACCCAATCCTTCCTCAGAGCATTCCTGAAAATAGAGCGCGTCCTCTGGTTAGTGATATAAAATAGAGCGTCAACAACGTGCATGCGCAAATTACGCGAAATCGCGGGGCTACGGTTCGAGTCTTCCCGTGTAGCCCTACCCTCCGCGTCTGCCGCGAATGCATCCCGCGCGTAACGTAATATACGTATCTCCGTCTGTAACTCGGGAAAGCCAATGTGACTAATCTACTGTGCATCGAGGACCCAAGTGCACGGCGAGGCTGAACTCGTTGCAGCGAGTGCAACGAGCTACGAAGGAGCCAGGCCGTGCTAGGGTCACGTGGCCTCGTGGGTCAGCCAGCGTAAGAGCAGAGACTCTGCTTGACCTTTGACCAGCGGGTAGCCATATCAGCTCCTCCAGCAAAGAGGGCGCGAGACTGGACCTCTGGTATAATAATAATGCACTTGATAAAGCGCCCTTAGAGAACTCAATCTCTCTCTAGGCGCTTTACATTTGCTGCAACGGGAAATGCAATTGAACGGTGAGTAATATCATGCTCGATAAACAGCATGAATAACATGGTTAGGGGTGACATGCACAGGGTCAGCATGCAAGTGTGGTTAGTGGCAGAGAGCACGATGTGAGCACGCATAAGCACATGAAGGACGAATCACAGGGACCCACTAAATGCTGTCCTAAATAGGTGTTTCTAAGTTCTTTTTAAATGTGGTCAAGTCAGAGGATGTTGTGACGCAAGTCGGGAGTGAGTTCCAGGCTTTGGGACCATACGAATTAAATGCACGGTCTCCAAAGGATTTGAGGTTTGTACGAGGTATTGGTTATTGGTAAACTATTGGATTCCAAAAAGCAGGTGGTACGATGCTTGGCCTGGTGGGGCAGTACATCTGAGAGATAGGCTGGAGCCAAAGAATGAAGTGACCTAAAAGTGAGCAGCAAAACCTTGAAGTCGATCCGTTGCTTGACTGGTAGCCAGTGCAGGTCGGCGAGAAGTTGTGTGATGTGGCAACTGCGATGCTCACGACAGACAAGCCTAGCTGCAGAATTTTGCACCAGCTGTAATCGCCTGATTGCACATGCCGGTAGGCCAGCAAGCAGTGAGTAACAGAAGTCAAGACAGGATGTCAGCTAGATTGTGTTTCCTCCATCTTTGTGAAGTGCCCACTGTTCGGTTGTGTAAAATTAGTTCACGTTGTTCCAGTCACTCTTTCACTCGACTATTGGTCGCTGGCTATTCCTTGGATCGGTGAGTAAATTGACACATGAATCTCCGTTGATGCCCTGGGCGTATGTTTGCATTTCTAATGTGGTAATCTACACGGTAGTCGCAGCAAAATGCTGGAAAACGGCATCACGGCAGCGACTCCCCAGTCGGTTGCAGCAAAAAGCCAAGCGATTCAGGTATCCTTAAGTCACCTGCTGATAGCTTGCACGTTAGTAGTCTTGTTTAAGAAGACCCGAAGGTCTGGAAGAGGGACTAAGAAATGACAGCTCCTTGACTACTCTAGTTCCTATAGTTCAGAATGATCGGGCAACCTTTATAAACAAGATGACAGCTCATCCAGTTAAATAACGGAGGTAACCTACTTTAATGCTCCTAAAGAAAGAGGTTACCAGCTTGGCATATGAAAATGCACGGAATCGCAATGAACTATCAGAATATTAAGTACACTTATGAAAACGCCGACGGCTTATGAAAACGCCGACGACCGCAAAGTGTCCAAGTTTATTTAGATCACGTTGGATCAGTTGCAGCTTTCTGAAACGGCTGATACGTAATTGCACAAAAGTGCTGTCTTTGGCTTACTCAATAGACGGTGAAGAAGTCAAAACCCAGCAGGAGTACATTTCTGCCGAGGTGCTAGCTTAAGTTTGCATTGTTGTCATGCCTACGTTGAATTAGCTTTAGCCAGATCAAGCTGAATTTAAAAAAATAGAAAAACAAGGTAAGGGCAGTATATGAAACGCCAGCAGCAGAGCAGGACTAAGACTCGGCTAGCAGGCACTTAAGCACCGTACATCGAGTACCATCAAGTCTCGACGGTCACTGCTAGCTGAATAACAAAATTTGAGTCAGACTGCTTAAAGCATGCGACAACAGGGCGCAAGAGCAGATAACAGCATACAAAATCGAGTACTGGGGCCAGATGGTATGAATGATCACATCAAGACGGCCGTTGAACATTGTTTGTCAGCAGCTACTGTGCACCGTCGCCGCACAGGGGCGTGGCTTGATCACTCGACGGCAGCATGGAATGGCGAAGCACACTGAAGGCTGCTCCGACTGCCGACACTCGGACACGCGAGAGAGAGCCACATGGAGGGGGCACCGATCTGAAGCAGCAGACGCCCACACCGGCACAACGATCGGTGGGGAATGAGGAGACTCTTTTGCAAGCAGCCACCCGCAAGCTTGCTCTTCGATCGCCAATAACTCTAGACGAACGAGGAAAAGCCGGGGAGCGGTGCCCGCGAGCCGGGCACGTTGGCATCGCTGAGTGTCACTCGCGAAGCGGACGGCATGCCGGGCACCGGATGGGATTGGTACGCAGAGCCGGGCTCCCTTCGACTCGGGCCGCCACCGTAGAAGCTGTCCGCCTCGCTATCCGTGTAGCTATAGACGTTGCGGCTCGACTGCTTCTGCCGGTCGCGCCACGACTTTCGCACAGACGGAGTGGCATAGTGGCCGGCGTACTGGAATTGGTTGTAGCCCGAGGGGCCGCCTCGACGCTCGGCAGGCCGGCCATCTCGGCCACTGCCATCGGCCTCGTCGACGTCGCTCACAGGAGGCGCCTTCTACAATGGAGAGAGCACATACGTGGTGTGCGTCCACGCGGGCAACACTCGGGCCGATGCTGCAGCACTCGGCGCTGCTGCGGGGGGGGGGGGGTCTGCGGCCAGAGAGATAACAAAGATGTCAGCACACAGCCAGCTGCTGCCGCCGGTGCCTCGAGAGCAGGCCGAAGCAGTGACAGGGAACGGTGGAATAGACAAGTTAGGCTCGCAGCAGCTGACGTCATCGAACCTTGACGTCATCGAACTCGTCGTCGTCAGCCTCGTCGTCCGTGAAGCTGCGCTTCTCGGCAGAGTCGCTGCCGCTGCTGCGAACATCCTCTTCGTAGTAGTGCGGTGGTGGCTCATCCGAGTACATGCTCGTGCTGCCGAGGGCCGGGGACCCAATGAAGCTCATTGGTGGTGGCCTGCGACGAGCAGGCACGCAGCAAAGCTTGTACATGAAGCCATCGACGAATTAGCCGCCGTCTGTGCCATCAGGCAGTGGCACATCGAGAGCTGCCGCTGAAGGTGGGCATTTAGTAACTACGTGCTAACGGACGTGACAATGCTTTGTGCTATCGGGTTTACACTTTTTGATTGCTATCGATATATATATATATATATATAACTATCAGTCGAACCGTTGACCTCAAGGGAGCATGTCATTACTTTAAAACTTTAACTTTTTTATAGTTTAAAGTGATGCTCTGATGGTCCGTTTATGGCTGAGTAGCTTATGTTTACAAAGTTTGCAAAGAAAACGCATTTCAGTGACCTTATTTTCAAAGAAAATCATTTTGTTGAGCTCGATGTACTACTTCCGGTTTAAATAGGTCTTACAAAATAATTTATTTACCATGTTGCGGTCATCTATCAACCATCAAAACTCGGGATTACATTTACATCTAGTTTATCTTTTAATCGCCAGTTTCCAAAAACTTAAATATGGTTGCTTATTTTTGGGCTTTGCTGCAGCACGTCTGCACTGCGCCTCTTCCCACAGCCCACCTTCGGGCTGCGCCCCTGTCCAAGCTCGGGCTGGTTTTCTCGAGCTCGCTTTTAACGCAATGCGCTGGTGCGATCATTCTCCTTCGACATGAAAACAGTGCACGCCTCAGGTCACAGAAGTCGTTTGCTCTCGGGATTCAGTGGCCACTCGTCCACGCTTTCGGAAAGCTGCGCTTTTCTCCCCCCCCCCCCCCGTCCTCCTTCGTGCACACCTCTCTTTGGCGAAACTCTCGCCGTCAAGCGAACCTTCTAATCATCGTTATTGCTATTACTATTACTATTATTATTATTATCATTGCTGCTATTATTTCGATGTCCCACGTCAAGGGACATCCGTATTGTGGGGCAGAGAGGACGCTCGCAACTCGTGCGCGAGCTCGCCACCGCCGCTGCAGGTTCGATCCCGGGAGGGCTGCTGTACGGTGGCCTCAATGATCGCTCGTGCTTGCTCCGACACGAACAGTGAACGGCCTTGACCAGCCCCGGTGCGGGCGGCCCCCTGTGGGGATGGCACCGGCTCGTGCTGCTTGTACGACAACGCCAGCATGTACATCCTCTTTTCGGCGCTGGGCGGCAAGTTCCTGTCATGCTCTCATCACCTCGACGCCGTAGTCGTGAGATGCGAATAATTTGATGCATCGGCAAAGATGCAGACACACACACACACACACACACACACACACACACACACACACACACACACACACACACACACACACACACACACACACACACACACACACACACACACACAACACCAGACAGATGCACCACCGGCCTGCGATCAGAAGATGGCTGCATGCAATGGTGCGTGCCACGTTCTCATGCTCGGGCGGAGTGCTGGCCAGTGGGTCTGATAGCAGGTGGCTGTGTGCTTGCCTCCTGCTGCCTTCCTTTCCTACTCGTAGTAATGTCGTCTGCCATCTTTCGGCTACCCTTCCCTAGGATCAGGGAGCTGCGAACAGGCAGGAAATGGCAGAGCACCGGCCGGCACTCACCCAGGTGGCACCTGCCTAGACGACTTTTGCGACCTCTGACTCGAGCGCCTCATCGACTGCCTCGTTTCCATGCGGCTAAATTCCGTTTCGGTTCTCATTTCGGAGCTGTCGAACACTTCGTTCTGGTATGCCTGCTTGGCTTTCTTGGCTTTAACGAGGCACGAGGAAGCAGCAAGTCGGGACGGTTCAATCGATCCGTTGCGCGAAAGATCAATTGATGGTGCGCAAGCAAAAGGCTGCCTCGGAGGCGCTGGACTCGGCCAAACGTCACCACAATTGACACAGCAGAAGCAACAGACAGAAGCGGTGGCAGAAACGGCAGAAGCAGCAGCAGTGCGAACGCGCCAGCTCCTCACCTCGCCGCCTGTAGCACTCGCAGCAGAGCGCAGCGACGACGCTGACGATGACGACAAGCGCTATGAGCGCCACCATGACAAGAAACCACCACTGCTTGTAGATGGGCACATCGCCCTCTGCTGCAGTAGCGGCCGGACTCACTCCGTAGCTGTTGAAGACACTGACGCGCAGGCGCTCGAACGGCTGGCCGCCGAGGATCGCTGCATTGCTGAGCACCGTCTGTGTCGACGAGCTCAGCTGTTCGACAACCAGCCGCCAGCCTTCGGCCATGCCTGCATCGTGCGGGAGAGGAGGATGCAGGTACGAAGGGGCTGCTGCACAGCCGTCTCAGCGACCCGCAGGTGGGCCCGTTTTGGTGTCCTCGAAGCTCGTCCGTCAACAAGCTCGATGCAAGCAGAGCCGGAAACAGAGGCCTGGAGAAGCCCGAGAGCTAACGCACAGACGCTGCCCGATTCTGCCTGTGCCGGCGCCCACCCCTCTTGAGGCACGGGTATCGGTAGGGTAGTGAGCTGCAAGCAAACTGCTGGCTGGCATGCAAGCAGTTTGCCTTTCGCCGAGGCACAAGCGCCTTGGTACTGTGCATTGTGACTTGATACCTGGTCGGCATAGTGCGGTGGCAAAACTGGCATCAGAAGAAAGCAGCTGTATAGCCATGTAAAAGCGGTGCTGCTGATGCACTGTCCGACAAAACAGCCCGAGCACCAGAGATGCAGAGCGACAAAAGTGGGAACTCAGGGTTTGTATGAGCAGCTCGACTTGGAGTTAAGCAGATTTTTCAGCAATCAGAAAGTACGCCTTTAGCTATGATTACGGAAAATAAAGCTCCGAGGCGTTTGATGGCATACACGGTAAAATATATAACTTAAAGTAGAGCTGCACCTAAACATTCACTTCGCATTTGCTGCAGGGCCATATAGTGGGCGAAATAGCTATCTAGTATTCGGCCGATCAGTAGCGGTTGGACTGAATAAATAAATAATAAATCCTAGCAGATTAAACAGCCTCTTTTTGTATAGCGACAGAAAAGCCTTTACGGCTATTACCACCACTTGTAGTAGCGATAAAGAATCGCCCACCGCAGTAATCGAACCTACGACCTCGGGACCGAGGTCGTGAAAGCAACCGCCTTACCTAATGTGCCATCACAGCTCACCAGACAAATTGTGATAATGTGACACATGTTTCTGCATATGAGGCTACTACAGCAAGTGGACCGGAATAACTCTTTTATCAACATAACATATGTGTAAGTGTTATTTCGTTAACTGTTGACTTTTAGTTTATTTATTAAATTTACTCAACTGCTACCTTTTTGCTGACATGCTAAATTATTAATTTGTAGGTTGACCTATTCAGTACACTATCGGCCGAATAGTGAAAACCAACTATTCGGTACAGGCCTACTTAAAATGGTACAACATGACATAAAATAGTCCTACAGAGAAAATATTGCTCGAGCCTTGCTTACTACAGGGATTCACAAAAGGTTCGCGTTTGCATGAACTCAATGGAGGCCAGGTTCTTTATGGTTCTTTAAGGCCAGTTCCTTAACACGTGACAAAGGGGGAAGTGAGGGCCCATTGGTGGGCTGCAAACCTCAAAAAAAAGACAGAAGCTGCTTGCTATAATTGGCGAGCTAGAACAAGCTTAAGAGTCGGCCTTCAAGTGACGTTTCAACCCTCTCAACAAATCTTCGGCTATGCTTCTCCAACAGTAATGAAGCTATGGCTTCCAAAATGAGATATTCTACATTTAGACTCTTTGCACGATGAGTATAGTGATGCCAGGATGACTTACGGCTTGCAGATGATCAGCATCGTGCACGATCAGGACCTAAAGATTATCATCCCTAAATCAGCTTGGATTTGCTTTTGCTCATCCGGGGATTTCGACTTTTTTATGATACTGCTTTCTACAACTTCACAGGGTTGTCTAATTCTGGGATCGCAGATCATTTATGCAACTGCAAAGCAAAGTCACAGCTTAACTTGCGATGGCCAACAGGAAGTCCATCCTGGCAAAATGGCATTACAGAGCAAGCCTCTGGTATGCATGTCACATCAGTGAATCGCAAGGGCGTAAGGGGCTGCTCCAAGGAATTCTCGCCTGAAGTGAGCCGAGTCGTACCGTTGCTCGGAAGGGCTTCAATCACATAGCCACTGACAGGAGCCAGGCCACTGTCGCCCACGATCCAACTAACTGTGACGGTCGTAGTTAGCTGGGCATAGAGGACGTTGCGCGGCATGGCCGGAGATCCAGGTGTGGCCGATGTCGACACGACGACCTTGGTGGCATTGCCCCAGCCGGCGCTCGTTTGAGCAGCAACCAGTACGGTATATGTCACGTTCTCACTCAAGCTCTGCAGCAAGTAGCTCGTGCCATACACGAGCGTCTCCCTTGTGCTGCTCACAGCAGCAGCATCAGCAGTAGCACCACCAGGAGCAGCTACAAAACAAATCAGGCATAATACACAGAGTGCAGAGAGCATTCAGCTGTGAAGCTAACAAAGCTAGTCGATAAATGATGTTGGAATACTTTAACACAGCAAGTCTTTGCACCCTTTTCCCCCTGGTTTGCAGCCTTGGTCAAAGACCCGGCCTTAGGTTCCTGGAAGCTAGCGCAATATCCAGGCACTTCCATCGAGGCAGTTGGGGCAAATCAATGTCAAAAGTGCATCTACAGCTGGAGGTAGAGCTGATGATGGCTCCCCTGCGGATGACTGAGATCAGATAAGATCGTTATGTAATGACATACCGTAAAAGTGATGACTGCCAAATAAATCAAGTTTGTTATCAGCATGGGCATGCCACGAGTATGATCTCTGACTTCAGCACCAACGAATCACAAAGACCCATCCAGCAGAAGGGCACCCAATTTTTAGCCAATATATGCACAGCAGGCAACAGAGAAACAGCTTATACAATTTATGCAGCAAAAATCAAAATCAAGAACAGCTAAAACTAAACGGCAGCATTAGGAAAACAGCGAACAGACTTCCAATTGGCCCTAAGAGCAATTTTAAATTTTTATAACCAAGCCTGAATCTAGCAAAAAACAATAGAAATGTCCACAGAAACGCACAACCTGCAAGGCTTCTAGGTACACCAAGCATGCACATGCCTGGCGTGACACACCAAGTGACGCGGACAGTGACACACCAAGAAAGTAAGCAAAGCTGTCCCTCCACTGGATTGCTGGCAGCTAGTAAGAAATTATTTTCTTTAGCAAATAGCGGCCATGTCCTCAACATTGGTCTATTCCTATTCCATTGGTCTATAACTATGGCCTATTCCTATTGTGAATAGATGTGTCTTTCCATATGGACACACCAACTGTATGCATCGATCATGGCCACGGGCTTTGTAATGTGTAACAGCTGGTGGTACGATCAAATCTGAATCATCAAAGCATAGTGCATGCAGTGCTCACACGGCCTCCAGAGGTCTTGCCCAGACAGCCGAACAGAGACTCCCAACCGCCTGACTATAAAATCTGCTCATTCAAAACATCGTAAGACAATCAAGAAATGCGAACGGAACTGCACTCATGAGTGCGGATATAATCACAACTTAGAAAGATTAAGCAGATGAAAGCATAGAGCACTAGGCCTAGATGGATGGACACCCTGCTTACCTTTTACTGGCGTCTGCGGGTAGTAGGACAGCTTGTAGCCAGTGATCACGCCGTTTGGTCTTGCTGGTAGACTCCACGAAATGTTAGCAATGGCCAGTGCTATAACGTTCACGGTGATCAATCCCGGGCTTGCAGGAACTGTAATTAAAGAGTATGCCTGCATTGTAACTAATACGAATAAGGCAGCCTTAAAGTAACTTCATTCGGAAGCAATGGAAAGGTTGAAACCACAAACAGCCCTGAAGCTAAATCCCCAATGCTCAATAGCTAATGAGAGCGCAGCCTACTGTGGAGGTCGACACCAGCTAGAAACCTTAACATGGCAACCTTGTGCTGAGAAAAACAGCCCTACTTTGACCAGCTTCTCTGAGGTGGCAGCACTAGTAGACCTGACTATTGCATGAGACCATGGCGCATCCTGGTGAGAATTAGAGGCTCGTTGGCAATGTAGACAATAACAATACTCGCCTTTATAAGAAATCCGATTACCGACAGGATACCCCAAAACTGCTCCAAAAATAAGCACAGCATGAGCAAGAACATATCGGAAGAAGCTGTGGTGCATAAACCAGTTGAGAGCTGACAGGTCGAATGAACGAACGACCAATAGAAGAAGGCCCGGGTCCCAGGCGGGTGTGCCACCAGCACTGCATCGGCCTCACTGCGCAATGCTAAACAAACTAGCGAAGACAAATTTAGCAGCACATGCCAAGTAGGTACATGCATGTGCCAACGACAGATACATAAGGACAGAGGCAATCCATCGATTAACCCTGGTCCTTGGGAGTAGCACCGCATAGCAAAGGCCGTGTTTCGAATACTCAGCAGGGGCAGCAGGCAGCTATAAGAGCTGGCAACAACGTTTCATCCTCATTCCGAGGTCACAAGCAACAGAGAGTAAGGTCAGTGCAGTCTAGTCAAAGCCTGCTAACGATTCAGACCACATTAGCTTTAAGAACGCATCCAGACATGAAGCATGCTGATAAGCATAATAATGATTATTATTATAAAACGTCTGATATAGCACCCTCAGAGGATTCAATCTCTTCCAAGGTACTGTACATTTGCTGCAAAGGAAGCATGATCGAATCGTTAATGGTAGCATGCTCGATAAACCACAAAAAACAAGATTAGGGGTGACATTTGCAGGGTCAGCATGCAAATATGGTTAGTAGCAGCATGCACAGTGTCAATATGCATAAACATACAGAGGACGAACCACAGGGACCCACTAAATGCTTTTATAAATAGCTGCATTTTTAAGTTTCTTTTTAAGTGTGGTCAAGTCCGAAGATGTCGTGACGCATGCCAGAAGTGAGCTCCAGGCTTCCAGGTAGCTGGAAGCTCAGCCCACGCACTCACGTGAGCGTGCATGCAACGAGTTTGTGTTGGGTAGCACCGGTGACAGCACTGACACATGCATATCTTACCTCCAGTCTGAGTAACCACTAAGCTGGTGCCACTGTACGGCCCTTGCCCGGCTATATTGAATGCAGCAACGGCTACAGCATAGGTGGCAAATTCCTGGAGTCCAACGATTGTGTGCTGCTGCTTCTCTGGGGGCACGACATCGTAGGTCGACGAGAACACTGCTGACCGTGCCGTTCGCACCACAGAGCCGCCGGCATCGCTGAGCTTCTTGTAGTACACCTAGCAACGCAGCTGCTAAACTGCTAGACTCCCGAGCTGTCCGCAGCAAGCTCGATGGTGACATGGCACTAATCGCAGGAGGAAAGGCAAGAACAAGAGCCTGTGCAAGTCAAGGCATACCAAGCAGTCACGTAACAGTGTATAATCGGCAGGAGTAGGAGCTGGGGTGGTTGGATGAACTGTGCCAGCAGCGGAACTTGGCTCGGTTCAAAGGCTGTGACGAGGGGGCACGCAGCTCTCAACTACGCCTTCGTTGTCTAGCAGGGGAGCAGTGAAGGGAAAATGAGACGAATTTGGTTCTTTCACATCTACGTTTTCAAGTACTCGGCACGTCAATGCTCTGCCGGGCTTCCGTTTTACATAGCATTTATTGTCTGCAGTGTTTTCTATTAAAAGAAATGCGAACACGGACAAACTGGGGAAAGGAAAAAGAATGCATCTGGGCAGAGGCTTGTCTGCCTTAGCTGCTCACCGACTCGAAGGACTCTGTGCTAGTTTGCAAGGGTGGCTGCATGCAGACAGCGCATTGCATAGTGACAGGCTGCACAACCACAGTAACTGGATGCTTCGAGGTCCACGAAAACACACAGCATGGGGACTGTGATGTCGTGAGTGGCAGATATTTCAAGTACAAGTGAGAATAATGATAGTGCTATCAATAATAATGCCATTCGCATAGACAATGAAAATGCTGTGAAGAGCTGGTGGGTTTAAAGCTTGCTGTGATTGATGTCAAGAGAGGGGAAGTCTTGATGACGGTCAGTGGCAAGATCTAGGCTTTGAGAGTATACGAATTGGTGGCATAATGTCCAAAGGAGTTGGCATTGACTAAAGACGTTGCTAAACGACCAGAATCCGAGGAGAAGAGAGGGATATATAGGGCTGAGGGCTGAGCAATACAAGCGTTTCAGATACCTGCAGGTAAGCAAATTAAGAGAATGAAGGAACTTCAGACCTCAAAGTCGATGTGCTATTTTATTTTAAAGTGAAAGCCATTACAGATCGAGAGCTCCGGAGCAGCTTGAGAGTTATGGCATTAGCGATACAGCAAATGTAAAGCATCTAGAAAAAGATTGAGGGTGATCTCTGAGGGCGCTTTCTAAAGTGTGTTATCATTATTATAATTATTATTACTATTACACAGGCCTCGAATTGCAGAAATCCGGTAGAGCACCCTATATGCTTTGGCACTAAAAGAACTTAACACAAAGAGTGTTCACTTATTAAGAACAAAACTACTGCACTCTGGGAAAATGCACAAACAAGCCACGTGTAGCACATTGATCAAGGTAGTTCACACGATAGATCGACTGCCTGACGACAAATCAGCAAGAAAACAGCACCGAATGTGAACACCGTTGCATGATCGCACACGAAGCAACCAACTGCAAAAGTGGTCCACATTGAGGACCATTCCGCTTGAGCGCAGTCACTGACCTTGTAGCCTAGAAGATCACCATTTTGCTGACCAGGCGTCAGAGCTAGCCACTGCACGAAGATACTGGTTGGACCGGCAGAAATGGCCTCCACATTTCCCGGCATTGTCGAAGGCACTGGTAAACAAAAAGCATTGCATCAATACCCAGCTTAGGAGATTAATTGCAGATCACAGACAAGTGCACGTTACGGTCCAGATCAAATGTTCAGCATCATTTCTTTTCCATATAAATTGCCATTCTATCTCAAGAGTAGTGACCCAGCATAGTTGAATCAGCTACTTTGGCAGACAGAAACGATGAGTTATTTCGGGCATGCGGCCAACCCACACCTAAGTAGTAAAACAATATGGGTGTAAGGCCCCATGTCTGTCCACTGAGTTTAACATTGAATATATGAAATCGGATTCTGTATTTTCCAATCCCCATTCACAGAAGATCGAAAATGCAACCAGTCAAAAGACAGCACACAAGCACATCAAAATACACAGCATATACAATAGCATTATACTTATGAGACCTACACTGAATGGCAAGTAGCATCACAACTTTTCAAATTGATAATTGACATGCATGCTATCTCGACTCGATGTTGCTTCAAACTCACTTCCTGTAGACATTATACTGTGTCATAGTGTGAAAAAACCTGTCTGTAGGATGGTAATCGCCAACTACCGTCTCTCGGAAAATGAATACCAGAAGCTTTAGGTACTCAGGCTTACAATAACTGGTCACATGAAAAATAATGTCCTCTATAGGGAAGTGGCATCTCACATTGTATGTATGTCTGTAAGGATATATATATATATATATATATATATATATATATAAGTCTAAACAAAATCAAACCTTCTAAGGTCTAGCAGCCACCAAATCGCAGCATCTACCTTGGCCAAAGAGATGCTCTTAGCTACCAACCAGTGCCCTCTGTGATGCCACAATGAAGGCTGGCACACAAGCAGTTCTCTAACAAGTTCTCAACACAATTTTTGCATACATACCTTGGTAGCAAGTACTATAACCTTCTGACTTATGCCGCGAAAGTTTAAAAGATACCCATTATTCCATACAAACTTTGTGAACAGGACGGGTATTGACTTGAATTAACCTATTTTCAATGATAAAACAGCCAAATTCGTATATTGTGGTATACATTTAGTCAGACTAAACAGAAATTAATCGAAACTAATATATATTTACTTGGAAGTTTGAAAAAAGTTCATTGTGCTTTCTGATCTATTAATTTAACAATTTCATCCAAAAAGTTAAACTTCTCGAACCTAGATGCAAGAAGCTCAGAACTAGACTTGGTAAAACCAAGGTCTCTGATAAGGTCATTGAAGGGCTTTCTGATTGGCAAGTATGGTTTTCTCTTCTCAGCCGAATCTGAGACATTGGAAACCGGATCTGCATTATCCTCCTCCTTGTCTGACTTGCTGCTGTCTGTCGAAGATGGTCCAGAAGAGTGGCGTCAGAGAGTTCAGGGCAGTGTGATACCGCCGGAACAATAGCCAAAGGAATATATGGATACATGATGGGAGTCACGCTCTTGCCAGTTCGATGTTTAGATGGATCCACCATGCAGAAGTAACAGTTGCTTGAGCATTCAATCGCTTAATGCCAAATTTTCTAGGGATAGCAAGCTGCATGGCACTCTTTTCTCCTCAGTATCAGTCCCTAAACATACCAGATTTATAGAAATTATAAAATAGGTAGGCATGGCATGATATGCTTTGTAGATCTCGCACACCTTCGGAGATGCTCTCATGAACAACCTGTGTGCCATTGTCTTGATAAATTGTCCATACAAGTAGCAAAATGCATCCGCTGGGTGCCAGCAGCCTCTTGGTGCCATATCAATCAAATATGGCTATTTACTGTTTCCTTACTCTCAATAACATAAATTAAAATGTTCGTCTAAGGTACCAGTACTGCTACACTTCAATAGATATTATTTTACAGTGTTAATGACACACAACGTATGCTATATGCTCACTGAAGGCCACTTAGGCTTTGAGTGAGCTTTTGACTCTCCTTCATAACACCCAATCAGTCTGTGGCTTTCTAGACTTACAGACCGAAATACATATACAGTCTATGTGTAAACCTGCCATCTGCACCATGCCTAACAGCAAAAACGAGGTGTCGCACAACACTGCCTTGACCACAAAAGCAATGCTTGAGGAACATTAGCTATTTTCTGTTCATCTTAGGCATAAGAAAAACACTGTGTACCCAAGGACCGAAAAAGATTGAAATGTGGTACCTAATAAAACTAACCAATGTTACCTGCTTGAAGCAAGACTGATAGCAAACAATCAGTCTTGCTTGCAGCACAAAAACTGTCTCGTCAGTCCACACTCCAGACACACTTCCCCACAGCCAAGGCCGTAGCAGCAGGGCAGGTGCACAAGGTGACAGCGCTGCTGCCGCTCGAATCCGGCTGGTACCGACCTGCGACGCCGACGTATATGGCCACGGGCAGAGAAAGCGGACCTTTGCCAGCATCGCTGACGGCAGCCACCTGCAGGTCGTACACGTAACCCGGCCACAGCCCGGCGACGGTGGCATTCAGCGCTGGGTATGGCACGTCCTGTAGCCCGGCGGCGGCTGCTCTCGACGAGTTGGCATCTGGCCCCGGGTAGTAGTCGTGGTACAGGCCGTAAGACAGGCGAAACAGCTGCGGCCTGCCGCTCCACTGGTCCGATGTCAGATCGTCCCATTGCACGCTCAGTGAGCTGGCCGTCACCGGCACGACCTGCAGGCCGCCGGGAGCGGCGCCGGGCGCAGCCGACGGGGTGCTAAGCTCAGCGACCGCCGACGGTGCGCTCTGACCTGCGGGCAGGAGCGGGAAACAGCGTGGCGGCGAGAAGAGCTAGTGTGGCAGCCCTCGCAGGCGTCCCCCGATGGCGGCAGCGGCGGCCGACCGAGCCGCCGTCGGGGGGGGGCACAGATCGGGCAGGCCCGAGGGTCGAGCTGCGTACGCGCCGAGCTGCAACCGGGGGATGGTGGGCGCAGGATTCGAAGAGCTAGCTGTGCTAGCGCGCATTGGCCAGCCTCGCATGAGGCGAGAGCTCACCCATGTCGTTGGATGCCGTCACGCAGATCTCGTAGTCGGCGTAAGGCTGGAGACCTTCTAAGATGCACTGCCTGGCCGGCGCCACGACCGCGTTGCCCCACGCCATCCAGGCGGCGGTGGGGCCCACGGTCGTCGACCGCCGAACCTGGACCGTATAGTTACGGATGGGAGTGCGGATGTCGTCGCTTGCTGACCAGGACACGGATGCCAAGCGAGCCGTCAGTGCAGAGGCCGCCACGGACGTCGGAGACGAAGGCAAACCTGCGCGGGCGGGCGTGCGCCAGCATACTATCACTTGCCGAAACTCGAGGCAGATGGCTTCGAAGGGCACACGCGACGAGCTCGGCGCACTTGGAGTCTCTGCATGCGCTAGCGCCTGCCTCTCAAAAATAGTACAGTTTAATTTCTGCTCAGGGCCGTCACACCGCCTGCCATACGGCTTGATGGATCAGTACTAGCTTCCTTGTAGAAGGCAGCAACTTTTGTGCAATTGCCGGTCATACAACTGCTGGAATGCAGCTAGCTGCGCTTAGCGGCAGTTTGTTTGTCTTCAAATTTCTCCACAGGCCGATTTCGTATAAGAAATGGAAACAATTTGACACTTGGCCACTCAAATAATCTCGGGTAGCTAGCTGAAAAACTGCAGGAGATATCATGCCCACATAGGCTAGAGTCACACTTGGGGCTCTGGTTTTCAAGCATGCTAAAAATGTGGTGGATAAACAGGTTAAATGCTTAAACCAAAGTTGTCAAAGAACCGTTATATAAACTGTGAGGCTACGAGTATTATCAGCCAGCATACCCCCAAAGCACTGCGTAGGCTAAACTTCACATCTTTTTCTGCCGCTCCAATAATATAATAGAATAGGGAGGAATTTTTACAGCAAGTTGGTTCACTATATGACACACATTGGAAGGTGGAAACCAAGATCTTCCAAACTTCGTTAGATAGGACCACACTCTAGCTAGCTCCATTTGCCAAATCCGGTAGGGAATGAATGCGCACAGCACAAGCCTGGAGGACCCAAAGGCGCCTACAAAGCAAACCAGGAGGCACAGCTAGAGGACTACCTAAAGCACGGCGGTTGCACAGTGGCTGCCAGGTCTATACGGTGGCTACACTGCAAAGGTGATACTTCGTAGGGTGTGCAGCGCACATTAAACCACCAACTACTCCAAATGTCAACTACAACCAGCTCACTGCCTGTGGACTCGCTTCGCCGAGTCACGGTAGTTCTGCCACTGGAGACACTGCTACGCCAGTTTGATGGAAGTTTGCTATCTTGCTACGTGATGAAAGTGCGGTGTGCCGGGTCTTTCTCGCTCTAATTAGTAGAGATTCACGCCAGTAGGTGGGTGGAGCAAAAAAGCAGCAAGGCAAAGTGCTGCTGCCAAACTGAGCTTACCCCTGTTAGTCGTTGTCATTACATTAATGGCGGCCTGTCCACTGCTTCTCCCGGCTGATCCAGTGGCAGCAACTGTGACCGTGTACACGTTTCCGGCAGCCAAGCCTTCTATAGTTGCTTGCCTGTTGCCCGGCTGCAGGGTCTGGTACTGCGGCTGTCCTAAGCCGCCCGATAGCGAATAGGACACGATATAGCCAGAAATAGGACATGCGGTCGAAGGTGGCAACCAGGCCACAGTCACCGACGACTCGCTGACCGCCGGACAGTAGACGCCGGTCGGCGGCGGCAGCGAGTCGGACAGGAGCTGGACGGCAATCGGCTGCGAGTAAGGACCGGGTCCGGCGCGAGTGCTCGCTGCAACTCGAACGCTGTAGACGCCGCACGGCCGCAGGCCCGATATATAGTACTGCCACGGGGTGCCGGATGCCATTGCGCCGACTTCGACCACGGTCGCCGACGACGAGCCGGCGAGGCTGCTGCTGCTGCTAGCGTATGACAAGCTGTAGCTGAGGACGACGCCATTCGTGCTGCCCGCAGGCACTGCGTTCCAGCTGACGACGGCCGTGCTCGAGTTGACGGCCGCAGCTGTGACGCCGGCCGGCGGAGCGGCAGGCACTGCAATGCCATTGCTTCGTGGATGAAATCGGCGGGCATCGGACAAGGCTTGCAAAAAGGCTTGCCGACGACGCCAGAGAAGAACCGAGGCGCCGCCGCCAGCGAGCAGCTGTGCAAGCGCTAGCGAGCAGCTGCAAGCAGCCTTCATCCGGCTGGCGGCATTCCCGGGGCATTGCGCCCGTGTGTAACCAGGCCGAGGAGCGCTTCGTCTGAAGCAATGACTGAAATGGGGGCTGGGGTGTGGCGCCGGCTACCCGAATGCGTGGGCACGGGCACGTCTAGGAGGCACGCGGCGTCACGGCGGGACGAGACGGAATGGAGACTGACCGCTTTCGAGGGTGCTGCAATTCACGGCCGAGCTGTAGTTGCCGACGTAGAGCTGGTTGGACGCGGCAATCTGCACCGAGTAGCTGGTCCACGGCGCCAGCGAGTCGAGCACGAGAGCGCGTGCCAGCGGGCTGGTCACGTTGCGCTCGAGCGCCTTGCTGCCGGCAGAGGCGGCAGCTGGCGCCGCCTCGCTAGGCCAGTAGGACACGAGATAGGCTTGCAACGGCCCATTCCAGTCGCCAGGCAGCAGAGGCTGAAAAAACGAGGCACCGAAGCTTGCCGGCATGCCAGGGTGCCACGTGCCTACCTTCAGCGATTCGTAGGGAAAACGAGTTCGGTCACGGGTGCACTGCACACGAGGCACGTGTC
Organism: Cristatella mucedo; assembly: GCA_009760855.2. Taxonomy (NCBI): domain Eukaryota; kingdom Metazoa; phylum Bryozoa; class Phylactolaemata; family Cristatellidae; genus Cristatella; species Cristatella mucedo. The sequence continues at coordinate 1,068,909 of WPIO01000136.1, read as the reverse complement.
GGGGGGTACTAGCCAGCGTAGTGACGGACAAGCAAGCAGGTGGCAGCACGCATCACGCAGCTGCAGCTTCCGGATTGAAGCAGCAGCAGCTGCTGCATGCAACCGGTTGAGGCTGGAGCTGCAGGCATTGTCGGGCGTGACAGCACGAGCCAACAATGTGGGCAGCAGTAGTGGCCACTGACCGTCCACGTGACGATCAGGGTTGTGCTGTCCTTCGGTCGGACTGTGACGTTTGCCGGCGCACGGTCAGGAGTATCCTGCTGCGTCGTGAACGGTAAACTCGGTTGGCTGGCATTACCTCTCCCGGCTATGTTCAGCGCAACGATGCGTAAGGTGTAGGTTGCATAGGGCTGCAGTTGCTGGACAACGAATGAGCTGAAAAATATGGGAACAGGTTTATGACAGACAGAAAATTAACACATGCATACCTACACACACGTGTAAGAACACACACAAACATACAAACACACACACAAACACACACGCGTAAGCACTCACTCACACATAGAGAGAGAGAGAGAGAGAGAGAGAGAGAGAGAGAGAGAGAGAGAGAGAGAGAGAGAGAGACCGGCTAATGTACAGGCAAGTTAAAATTTCAAAAAATCTTCCTATATATATACACATATATATATACATATATATACACACCTATGTGTATATGTATGTTTTGTATGTGTGTGTGTGTGTGTGCGCACGTGTATATATATATATACATACATGCATACATAAATGTGTGTGTATTCATTTATGTATACGCACATGCACACACACACACACACACACACACACACACACACACACACACACACACACACACACACACACACACACACACACACACAGATATATACACATATATATATATATATATATATATATATATATATGTGTGTGTGTGTGTGTGTGTGTGTGTGTGTGTGTGTGTGTGTGTGTGTGTGTGTAGATACATACATACATACATACATGAATGCATGCATACATGCTTGCTTACAGTGAGAGAGGTAAACACAGAGACACATAAAGTACAGAGTGACAGGGAGAAGTACTGAGACAGAACAAAGAAGAAAGCGCAGTGAGATATACTATTGATCGCCAAGTCATTGTTGAGCACCTCTTATCTCGCGGCATCACTGGCACTTCATTACAATGGTATAGGTCCTCAAGAGAGTTCATGTAAATGGACAAATATCATCCGACTAACCATTTATGTACAGCGTATCTCGATACTCTGTGCGTGCTGGCTCCACTTCCTTTCACGGTTTATACTCTCCCTCCTGCCGATGCGATCGCCAAAGACAATCTAGGCTTTCATACCTTTGCAGATGACACACAGCTGTACCCAAGCTTCATTCCCTCACAGCCCTCTAGCATATCAAATTCCCGTAACTCCCTTTTTGCATGTATTGCAGACATCAGCACATGGACGACTTTCTCTAATTGAACGACGATAAATCCAAATTACTAGCCATGGGCACACCAAGTGTGAATCAGAAAGCTTAATATTCAAAATCGACTCTGCCACCATCTCCTGTAGCATCTGCACGAAATCTGGGTGTCTTATTCCCAAGTGATTTATCACTAGTCCACCACATTAGGTTCACAGTTAAGTCGGCCTACTTTCAGCTACATAATAGCACTAAAATTCGGGCCTGGAATACTACGTACAAATTGGTCCGTGCATTTGTGACATCCTGTCTCGACTTCTGTAACTCACTGCTTGCTGGCCTCCCGGCATGTGCAATCAGGCGCTTAGAGCTGGTGCAAAACTCGGCAGCTAGGCTTGTCTGTTGTGACCGTCGCAGTTGCCATATCACACCACTTCTCGGCAACCTGTACTGGCTACCAGTCAAACAACGGATCGACTTCCAGGTTTTGTTGCTCACTTGTAGGTACCTTTATTCTCTGGCTCCAGCCTACCTATCAGAACTACTCCCAAACCAGTCCAAACATCTTACCACCCATGTTTCTGACTTAAATCGCTTAAGATCTGCCTCAAACTAACCTCAAATCCTTTGGAGACCATGCCGACATTTCGTATGCTTTAAAAGCATGGAATTCACTCCCGATTGACGTCACGACATCCGCTGACTTGAAATTTGAAAAGAAGCTAAAAACACACTCACAGCATGTTGTATGTCCTTGTGATTTGTCCGTTGCATGCTTATTCGTGATGACACTGCAGGTTGTCACTACCATATTGACATGTTGACAATATGCATGTTACCTCTAACCATATTATGCTTCTTGACGTTGTCTACGTTACCACTAACCATTGATCATGCTTCATTTACAGCATTTGTGAAGTGCCTAGAAAGAGATTAATTTCTCAAAAGATGCTCTACAAATGTATCATCATTATTATTATTATTTTATAAATGTATGCTTACAAACACACACACACACATATATATAGTTGTATATGTTTATTGATAAACTAACCAAGTGAAAAAGTAAAGCCTGGTTTAGACGGCTAGTCTTGCTTCCTACCTACTTGAGTCTTACGTGGGCCTTCCGGTTTATAGGAGGTTTAGAGGGCAGTCTTGCTCCAAGTCTTGCTTCCTACTCTCTCCGCCCACTGAGTATTCACGAGATTGTTTCAGCATTTTCCTACAGCGACGCTTCCCTAATGCAATTTACAGGTAGAATGAAACCTGTCCACTATAGCCTTTACTGCTGGCCACCTCAAAATCTGATTTTTGAGCTCCGATCTCAGAGTGTCCCATAAACAGAGACTTGCGAGGAATGCATCGATTAGTTCAGCGGTCAAGTCGCCTCCACCCATTCTCCTCAAAGCAATGTAGTACGCATGGCCTGAACGGCACCGATAATTGGTCACTTGCTAAGTCTAGGCTGAAAAATTCGAACCGGGTTTGGCTGCTGAATCCTTGCCATGTCTTCCTTAAGTCTGGACTGTCCCTACCGTAGGTAGGAAGCAAGACTTACCATCTGAACCAGGCTTAAGACAAAGGCTCAATTCGGGATACCGTAAGATAGGGTTGACAAGCAGGGTTGACAGATTTGCCTACGAGAAGATGGAGGACCATCCACCTCTGATCGCAAAAGCACACGACCCAGGCTGACAAGTGATTGCCATAGGAATTGCGCCCCATCGCAGTAGGAGCCCGCTATTATCATGAGCTGCTAATACGCATTCAGCCAGCAGCAGCATCCAGCAGCTTAGCCTGCATAACTGCCGTACAAAGAGCAGCTGACAGTGAACAGCATACAAACTGCCCCCACCACTGCCGGCAGCCTGCTGGTGCCTGCAGTGGGTCAGAAAGCAGCACTCACCTGGAAGAGCCCGAGTTCACCCAGATGTCAGACCACATGGCCATTTTGCTAACGCCGAGCGCCTGAACGATATATGCAGTAATGACCGCCTTGCCATCGTAGCCTGGGGTGAATCGTAAGGCAGCACTTCGGCTGCTGATGCTTTCGACAGACAGCTGACTGACAGCACCCGGCAGCTCTGCAGAACGCCAAAAGCAGGTGAACAGAGTCTAGGACAGCTGCCAACAGGACAGCTACAGAAGTGCAAATGTGCCAGCACGCCAAGTGCCGAGTTACACGGTAGCAGCCGTATTGCCGAACAGTCTGATCGAAACGATGAGTACTTAGGCATGATGAGCTATGCGAAAAACGAACTAAGCCTAGAGCAAATACCAGTAAATAGCAACCATTTTGCTTGCAGCAATCTCAGAGCCGAGATCAAAATGGCTCACAGTGCATCGGCAATGACAGAGTCTATGCTATGCCCACAGCAAGAAGCCAAAGAGCAGATATGCTTAGGGAGGCCAATTCATGCACAGTAGACATGTGTTAGCATGCAAAATACGCATTCCAAATGGCAATCGCCATGATGCAGACAGCTAAAATGCCCACCTGGAGGTGGACGTGTAAGCGCTTCAGCGGAACTCGACGGCCCCTGACCAATGACAGTTGCTGCTGTGACGCGGACCTCATAGATTGTGCTACTCGTTAAATTGTCGCAGGAAGCCGATAACGTCGAGCTGTTCAAAATGCCACTGTAGATCAAGTTACCATTTGAAGTAAAACAGTCGTACAAGAATGCTGAAAAATCAAGAGCAACACTTACATAGAGCACTAAATCCATCTTCCACACGGATTGCACATGACAGTCACTACTGTCTCCTGAAACTGTGAGGGCTTGTATGTAATGCGACTGCCCATAGCAGCACGAGTAATGTACCTATACCCAAATTCCCAATAGAAAGCAGAGTTGACAGGCTTGCCTACGAGAAACTGGAGGACCATCTACCTCTGATTCCAAAAGCACATGGCTGGGTCAGTCAGCATCATTCGGCAGTGCAATACCGGTACGGTTCCATAAGGGGGTTCGATTGCTGAGTGTCGAAATCCCGTAAGGTCCATAAAACCGAATTGATAGCTTTATTTCGTTTAACTGAAAGCAGTCGGCCGACACCGATGGTCATCTAAGCTAATATACCAAAGCCTTTACTTTAAACGAAGACTAATCGATGCACCATACACCACAGGGCACAAGGTCATGCTCCTCAGCCAATACTGGGGTTCGGCAGTCAAAAGACAGCTACGACGTGGCACACAAGCAGACTGCAGAATATAATTACCTGTAAGAATGCCGTTAGGCGAAGCAGGAGGCAGCCAGACCACAGTGATAGTCTTATGTGTCACAGAAAGTGTTGTTAGGCCCATCACGGCACTTGGCCCTGTATTACAAGAGGAATCGATGGTCACTGCATGTGAACCTAAGCATCACTGAGATGCAGGTGTGAACGATCAACATTTACATGTATCCACAACCGTAATTATAATAATAATAATAATAATAGTACATTTGTTATAGGGCCATCAGATAACTCAATCTCTTTCTAATCACCTTACACTTGCTGAAAAAGAACTCCGATCAAATGTTTAGTGGAAGCATGCTCAATGACAACAAGCATAACATGGTTAGAGATTACATGCATAGGGTCAGCAAGCAAATATGGCTAGTGGTGACATGCATAATGTCAATATAAGCAAAAGAAATAGTAGCTGGTTCAACAACCTCTTTTGCATAGCAACAAAACAGCCAAAAGCCTTTACGGCTATTACCATTGCTTGCAACTGCAATAAAGGATTGCCAACAGCAGCCCCATCACTGCTGCAGTGCTCTGTTTCGAGAAGTAGTATTAGCTCGACTGGTACATCACTACATGCACGGGAGCAGACACAGTAACGACTTTTCCCTCCCTGCGTGTAGGCATAGGCTTACCTCTGCATGGTGGCTGCTGATTCGGCAGTCAGCAAAATCAGCCCCCACCCCACGTGTACGCTCAAACGCAAAAGTTAAGACGAGAGCCGACGAATGCCACCAGAGAGCCTCTATCAGCTCAGCGAAGAGACTTAATCTTTGTCTAATTAGCACCGAAAGCGTGGGCATGGGGTTTTAATATGTTCTATAATGAGAATCAAAGTTCTGCATTTACAGATGGATACTGACGTGAACGGGAGGTCGGACCACTGCTATTCTATAACTTGATGTATTTGCCTGGTCATTGACCCTGTCGGCTTTTAGCCAGCATCCTGAGTTAAGCACTGCTGCTTAAGCTGACAAAAGAGCCGCTCAGGAGACTGTGAAATACGGATGCCGGCTCTAAGTGAGTACTCCAACCTGACCCTTGGATGCTCGATGGGGTTGAGATTGGGTGATTGTCTTGGCCAGAGCCTTCCCTACATCACAAGAGCTCTGGCATAGGGTAGCCAAACATTTTGAAATATGTCGGTCAACACGTTCCTATCCATAATCTTGTTTAATTGGGTGAAGAGTTTAATTGCCAGAAGCCAAATAACACGACAAAACAAGCCAACTTCCACCACCATATTTGAGCATAGACTGAAAGCAGTCTGGGTTATACACTTTCACCTTTTTCTATAGCTGACGGAAGTCCTCTATTTACCATATCCGTGGATAATAATAATAATGCGACTTTAAACCTTGCTAGTAAGTTCCAGTCTGGTTTTGGAGCTAATCACTCCTCAGAGTCAACATTGCTTTGCGTGTACAACGACTTACTTAGGAATCCAGATATGGGTAGAGTATCTCTGCTTGTTTTGCTCAATCTTTGGCAGCTTTTGATACAATCGATCCCCGAGTCCTTCTTGAGCACTTCTCATCTCGCCTGGGCTTTACTGGTACTGCATTGCAATAGTCCTATCTCAGTGGGAGGCTCCAGAGTATTGATGTGAATGGACAAAGTTCATAAGCTTTATCAAGTGAATTATTATTATTATTATTATTATAAGAGGAACCTCTGAAATCTGGATACGTCAGGGCTCCGTGCTTGGTCCATTCCTTTCACGGTTTATATGCTTCCTTTTGACGTTGTGATTGCCAAGCTTTGCCGGTGTCCTCTTCAAAGGACAT
>WPIO01000136.1:1045000-1057500 GCA_009760855.2 Cristatella mucedo | reverse complement strand
ATGCGCGCAACGCACTCTTGGTACGGGATCATGCCGCTCAGGACATATATCTGCTGGCCGGCAGTGGATGACGGGTACACTTGTTGCTGCCAAGCTACGCCGGCTATCCTGTATTGGATGTGGTAGCCTAGAAGGCCACCGTTCCAGTCCTTAGGGTCAGGCGACGTGAAAGCAACACTGATGGTCGTGCTAGTAGGTGACACGGTGACCCACAATGGTGCGGCACCCGGCGCTATAAAATAGAACACATTATTGGCATGCATCGCACCCAAGATAGGGCAAGTGAGAGTGGGGATGAAAAAGTAGTTGGAGGGAGGGAGAGCAGCGGCAGGGGAGAGAGGATGGATAGGAGAAGTGAGAAAGAGAGCAAACGAGAGAGAAATAGAAAGAGAGACAGACAGCCAGAGACAGAGAGAGGCAGAGAGAGAGAGACACACACACAAACACACGGAGAGACCGACAGAGACACAGAGAGAAAGACAGGCAAGCTGTGACATAAGAAGCCGAGACAGCGAGGGGCAGAAAGACTGATAGACAGACAGACACAGCAGCAGCTACAGTCCTGCATTTCTTTTCTGATCGTGAGTCCACGCACACATAAACATGGGAATGTTCTCGCAAACTCCGCCACGACACATGAGTTGTAACAAGTTCATCTGGCTGTTTACATATGAGCATAACATGACAAAAGCATCGGCAGCTACAAAAAGACCAATAATTCGACAATCCCACCACCTGTAGCGTAAAATGAAGCCGCATGACTACCTACCTATGCATAGATCGTCACGCCGCCACACGGTCATGTGTAGTACGAGCTAAACAGACGTTTAGCTTGCTATAGCAAAACAGCAGCCAAGCTAAATTCGAAACTTTCCGAAAACTAGGCCCGTCTTGAGTCTAACGAGCCTGAAGAGCAGGACACTCTCCGATATTTTTATTGTGCACCCGTAACACGCTAGCCAGCACGTGCCCACCGTCGGCAGCAAATTAGTCGGTAGAAGCCACATCAGTTGACTATGTCTGTGCTTATGTCGTGCAAAAACATTATTATTATTATTCTTATATTAATATTGGTATGTCTGTATGTATGTATATATGTGTGTATGCATGTTTGTATGTATGCATGTATGCATGTATATATGTGTGTATGCATGTTTGCATGTATGCATGTATGTGTGTGTGTGTGTGTATGTATGTATGCATGTATGCTTGTATGTATGTATGCTTGTATGTATGTATGTATGTATGTATGTATGTATGTATGTATGTATGTATGTATGTATGTGTGTGTGTGTGTATGTTTGTTTGTTTGTTTGTTTGTATGTATGTTTGTTTGTTTGTGTGTTTGTATGTATGTTTGTTTGTATGTTTGTATGTATATATGTATGCATGCATGTATGTGTTCAGTATGATGTAACCTCACCATGATTATTTTATGACCTCCCCTATCAGCCCGGCAGATAGGCCACAAGTTTCCGCAGTATCTCTACCACTGCACCATTCGACACAGAGCCTGAATTGTACTAAAAAGATCGGCTACCGACGTATGCCGAACACTTGCTCCAGTTGCCTGTCAATATCCTCCCGTAAAGGCTCTATGGTGTTCAGGCCAGGGGAACAAGGCTCGGGAACAACATCAGCACCATACGTATAACGACTCCTCAAGCAGTGTATCTGTGCCTGGCAATCCAACCAATTCCTGACCAGTGACAGCACATGCATTGGTTCCCCAATACTTTGGATCTGCTTCAGAGATCCAACATATTTTGGGGAAAAGCACCCCTAAAATGATCATTAATTTACCACCAACTTTCACAGTAAGTTGAAGGCAGTCAGGCCTGTATAGTCAGGCCTGAACCGTCCTTCGGCTAATCCGTATGCCATCGCTTTCAGCTATCAAGTATCCTAAATTTACTTTCACCAGTCCACAAAAAAGAATGTCAGTTGTCATCTGATCAGTGGGTGTATTAGAAGGCATGCTGAAAGTAAGTCGTCTACCTTAAGACTGCTAGTGAGTATACGCTTGTATTTTTCAAGCTGCCTAAAGATGCTAACCTTAGCATGCCTTCTGCTATCAAATTTTTACCAATATCGATTCCTGTAGCATCGTGATTATGACATGTATGACCCTATTTTGAATAGTGCCTTAAGAGAGCTTCATCTCTATCCGGGCGCTTTGCATATGCCGAAGGGCTCGAGCCCACGACCTTGATCACTATTGCCGAGCACCATACTCATGGGTAAAACAGGAGTACAACAGTGGCAGCAGGAGCACCCATTGTACTACCAATACCAAATCAAATTACAAATTACAAATCAAATTGCATTACATCAATTATATCAAATCAAATTACACTCGGCGTGGTTTATGCCTGTTAATCCAAACTACCTGCATGTATCACTTTCCCACAATTAAGCGAGACAAACCTTAGTACTTGAACAAACTGCCAGCTCCCTAGGTACAAGCCGATGGCATAATAACTCCTCTGCATCATTTCGTAGCTTCTGCAAGATGTGACATTTAAGGAAGTAATGGCTAGTAACCCTTACGACTGACCGGTGACAGGGATGTGTCAGGTAGACAGATGGAAATAGCAGGAAAACGTACAGCTAGAACTAACATCGCCGGCTTCGACTGGACATGCCTGTCTATTCTATCGTGCAGCTGACGGCACTGATGCAGCTCCACGTGAACACACTTAAGAAATATCAAGGCCGTCGGTAAACGACCGCTGCCGATGCTAATACTTACGCTCTGCCGGAATAGTCACACTCTTTGTATTTTGGCTTGCCTGGCCGTCGCCAATAGCATTCACAGCAAGTAAGTTAAATATGTAAGCCTTCGAAGGTGTCAAACCACTCACACTCCATTTAGTGCTTGTTGGAGGAATGCGGTCCGTCGTCAGAGTCCAAGATAGAACACCTGTGTAGGATGGCAAGCTGATTAGAGTTCGGCTTATAAGACATCGATCATGCTCAATGCCGAGACTGGCAGTGCCGAGACTCAGTGCCGAGACTGTGACTGGCAGCACATTAAGCTGCAGCACTTACAAGATTAAACACATTTAACTAAACTCCAAACTAGCACAGTCATAGTTGCTCAAGAACATCATGACCGTCATTAAAAGTTGAAATGAAGAGTTTGCGAAGCAAATATATAATTGTATAATAGCAGTGTTACTCGGACATTTTAAGAGTGTCGTTGCATACGTCAACTGAGCACTAGCTGTTAATTGCAACAACTTCTGACATCCGGTGCTCGTGAAAAGGCTGGCAAAGCTATCACTAGATTTACATCACCAAATCTATATGAAAACCAAAGACCAAAGCAAGTATCGAGAATCAAATCTAGTAGTGAGATAGAGAAGTAGATGAGCTACCAGCAGCTTCCAAGAGGATGTTTTATGTAACAGTTGAAGTGAAACCGTATGGGCAAGATGCATGAATAATCGTCTGCCCTGGGCAGCCGATTGCCAGTATTGGTAGGTGCATACCTACCGCTGACCATTAGCACTAGAGCAAAAAGTCATCCAATAGGGAGGTAGCAATCGATCACAGCGATTTCACTACAGCACAAAGAAGAGAAATGCCAAGGTCCACTTAAATTCTACACGTCGACTGCAGACAGGCAAGTAGCCTGGCTGCACAAGTTCACCGATGAAAGCCTCCTTAATCTACTACTTGTTTCTCAGTAGCTTTGAAACAACTACTGTACATGTACATCCCACAAGCCAGCATATGCTCTGCTATTGCCCACACCTGCCAATCGATGGTGCTCTTTTTCCGACGTTGCACTCCCTGAAATCAACTACTACCTCTGCCACTGCTGAAACTAATCGTATGCACAAAAGAGCCCACAGCAGTATTCCAACACGATAGTGCAATGCCACTGCAGCATAGGTGCACAATGAAAAAAGCTGCCAAGTGCGGATTGGTCGTACTAGTGACAAGACAATGCATATATATATATATATATATATATATATATATATATCAAACCTGCATAAAATAGCATGCACGTGATTACGATAAAAAAAATTATGATGGGACCATTAAGTTACACAATTGTCTCCGACATTTCGCACACCTGCTGTCTAAGAATCTTGCCTACTTACTTAAATAAGCATTTCAGCCCGACGTTACTATGCATGCAAGATGACTCAATCCGGCCCCAACGAGAACCGGCGATAAATATACATTGTGGATACGATCTACCAATAGCACACAGGAGCAGTGGCAGCAGGCACCACAAAGTATTTAAGACCATAGTGCAGGGTCAAGGCATAAAGCACGGCCAAGCAAAGGCTGAATACTACTACCCACGGAAATGATTCCCTATGATCAAGCCATAAGAACCTCTTAGCATGATCACACACGGTAAGCCACTGGATTGTTGTGCAACTACAATTAGTCACCGGGGTCAGCCTGAAAGAGCTTGTAATTCAGTAGTAGTTTGTTGCCGTTGTAAGGCGTCATCCATGACAATTCTATGGTCCGGTTCATCACGGTGCTGAGCAATGCTTGGACAAAAGATGGGGGATACGGCACCTCTAAAAAAGACATGAAATCATGACTAGAACCCTGCTAAATAACTGCCCCGACACACATACAGGCATGTTACAAACCTGAACGATCGTTTCGCATGATATGCCGGCAAGCTAATGCAAGCGATGAGACGGGATATCCGACAGGCATGCTGACTGTAAGCTATTTCAACTCCATACCACAGCACGATGCACCCTTCTTTCTAGTGCTGTCAAAGTCCTTTGAGGATTAATTCCAATATAAATCTGGGTAACGGTGCAGATACATTTTTAATAATAACAACAATACTAATACTAATACTAATAATGCACTTGATAAAGTGCCCTCAGAGAACTCAATCTCTTTCTAGGCACTTTACCAAACTGTAGCATATAAACCTTTAGAAAAGATGGTAAACCTTTTTCTGCTTTTTTGCCCAATCGAGCATCAGGCCTATGAAATTGATCAACAGTACAGTCGAACCAACTAGGGCGAACACTTTGCATGCATAGTTTCATGCATCAATTTTGCCAAAGCGATGCTAGCTTGCAATGGGCTTAGAGCTCAGATTAAACTGACTAGATCCGTCTCAAAGCCAGACTTATTAGAGCAGTGTTCAAAACCTATGCTTTTACACTGCACATTTTTGAAGTTTTTCGGTCAACAGAAAGTTGGCTCTGCCACCTCGTAAACGAAGTCTTCAGTGGAGCATGCTAGTCGAGAGCACCACCTTAGTTTCAAGTTTATTGCATCTATGAGAGTATCGAGGCTGTCGACAGAGTCTGGATCAAGATCAAGATATGCATCAAAAAACATTGATACAGAGAAAATTTTTACATCTAGGCTGCATTTCTTCTGGATTGCTGGACAAACTCGATGCTTCAGTGCTCATACGAAGGAACAGGAACAGAACGAACAGGAGCAGAACAATAAACGTGATTTAGCAATGATTCAAGATTGCCAAGCTGGTTTGGTTCAGCAGTTAAGGTGTTTGCCACGACCAAGGTTTTGCTGAGGTCGTGGGCTCGACCCCCGTGGCATATAATAATAATAATAATGCACTTGATAAAGCGCCCTCAGAGAACTTAATCTCTCTTTAGGCGCTTTATGTTTGCTGCAATGGGAAATGCAATTGAATGGTGAGTAATATCATGCTTGATAAACAACATGAATAACATGGTTAGGGGTGACATGCACAGGGTCAGCATGCAAATGTGGTTAGTGGCAGCATGCACAGTGTCAGCACGCATAAGCACATCAAGGACGAATCACAGGGACCCACTAAATGCTGTCCTAAATAGGTGTATTTTTAAGTTCTTTTTAAATGTGGTCAGGTCAGGAGATGTTGTGCCGCAGGTCGGGAGGGAGTTCTAGGCTTTGGGAGCATACGAACTAAATGCTTTGAGGCTAATACCTCGTACAAACCTCAAAAGGATTTGAGGTTTGTACGAGGTATTAGTAGACTGTTGGATTCCGAAAAGTGGGTGGTACGGTGCTTGGCCTGATGGGGGAGTATATCTGAGAGATAGGCTGGAGACAAAGAATGAAGAGACCTAAAAGTGAGCAACAAAACCTTGAATTCATATGTGAAGCGCCTGAATAGAGATTGAGTTCTCTAGGGGCACTATACAAATGAATTATATTTTTATATTTGTGGTCAGTGCGCACAAAACAAGATCACTGGGTTAGATATCCTTTGAGATCATGAGCTCTAGAATATAGCCACCGAGTTGCATGCCAAACGTATTGGCAAAATCCGAAATTCTCCAGATCATTAAGAGATGAATGCATCTGACTGTTGCTAGGGTCGTCAACGGGACCATTAAAATCCTCAGCAATAAACAACAGCCTGCCTTCCAAAAATATTTTGGTAAAGAACTCCAACAAAGTCTTCCATAAATAACGCTAAGACAGCCGGGATGGGTAGCTCACATCAGTAAATGTCTTCGGTGAATATCGAATAACAATTGATTCAAACAAAGGTGTGTGGAAAGTTGCAGGTGTTATAGCCAAGCGATTCGGAAACGACAGCTACCCCACCACCCACTTTCTCAGAACTCACGGACTGAAAGTATGAGAAACCGGGTTCAAACACACAGCTACCAGACGATGAAGACATGTCTCAGTCAAAAGAAATGCATGGAGCTTCCCGTGGACAACCTGATTACGAATTAATAGCTCTTGAGATTTTAGTAAGCAGCATTACACAGACAGATGTTACGATAGTGTCATATGCACAGCCGTAGGCTGATTGGAATGATTGGGGCTGTGGGGAAGCACGGCAAGCCTTTCACGGCCGACTGTGACTGCAAGCCTGGGTAGATGGGGCATCTATGACAGGTCTCACACCTTAAAGTGATGTATTATCTGCATGCCCCAATTAAATTAGCTGCAGGCTAAAAGGCATGTAGCAGGAGCATTAGCTCGGGCACTAGCTGCGTTTGAAGAGAACCACATAATGGCAGGCAGTCCACAATTCATTTCTGGGTAAGCAGTAGGTGACTTCTTGCTTGCACTCTGTGCAGGTTGACACTAAGCATGGGAACAGTCTGTCCTCTTGCAATATGCTTGCTGAAAAGCAGACTGCAACCCAACGGCCGAACAGTTTGCAGATCGACGATGCTCCGTGCCTTAATAAGGGTATGGCATCTGGGTATGGCAGCTCCCGACACACTAGTTGCAGCAAATGCAGCCACCTCATTGCAATGCAGGTATACGAGTGTGCACACCATAACAGCCTGAGGCACTTAAAGTAAGGCTGAATGGAATCCTGTATTATTGCTAATGGTATCGCCTCTGATAAGAGCATGGGTAGTATGCACTGTTCTTCTCTATATGTTAAAGATGGCAAAGAACTAGCTTGTTTTCCGGTATGCCATTACCAAGGCAGAGCTAGCAACACCTAACTAATGGCTTCATGCATTACGTTTTCATATTTGCTGCTACCTTTAAAAAAGCGAATGTAGAAAACTAATGCCCCTTGTCTGGATCCCTCTCCATATATTTTTAGGTATGTTTCGTGCATTTCAATGGGACGGCACCAAAATGGTACTCTTGTCAACATGCTTCTAACTATAAGAGCCATAATAATAATAATAATAAGACATTTTACAGCAAGCTCAGAGAACTTAATCTCTTCCTAGGCACTTTATATATGCTGTAAAGGGAGCAATGTCAACGACACACAAAGATCGCTGTACAATTATATTGATTTGCATTAGTGGCTATAGATTCTCATATGCACATCGATGAGTGTTGCAGTGGAGATCGGGAGTACTGACCGTTTATCTGCACGCACGTACCACATGCTGTGCTAGGTTGTGCCGGTCAAGCCTCGAAGCAAGAAGTCAAGCAAAACCTCTTAAGCACAGCCAAACCTGATAGTGCAGGCTGAGCATGCAAAGTGCATCGTCAGCACGACAGCTGTCATGTCTCTCAATGTCTTGCTCAATGTCTCGAATGTCTCGCTCAAAGTCTATCCAGTAGGCCTTCAAGCATGGAGTACCCAGGAATAAGGTCTCCTTCTTTTCACAATATACACTCTCCCACTTGCCAATGTAATCACAAAGCCCAATTGAGGCTTTAACGCTTATGCAGAGGCCAGACTTATCCTCTGGACACTTCTTAATGCCGTGAATGGGAAAGTTCTTGCAGTGCGATGGAGGGATTCTCACTCTGCGGCTCTCTTCATATATCTTCTCCCGCTACATGTTTGAAAGAATGCTTTTCTTCTGGCTGCCATAATGGAAACCAATAAAACAGATTGGATCACTGTGCTAACCAATAGTGTGGCTAGCCCAGACCACGGCTCATCTGTGGTATATCATACAAGCCTAAAAGTATGGATGAATGGCATTCTTGCCTCCAGACACCAAGAGCTACAAGTGTTTCTGCTCGTTGCAGAATTACCCACCGAAGATTGTTTAAAGCATATCTGTTTGCTTTGTGACGTTAGCCCGTGGGAAATTACTAGCCAATGGACATCTAAAAGCTTGTCGATTGGGTCTGCATGGTCTACAGCACCTGCTTCCCTACTGGCTTGCGCTTCTGCTCCCGAATGAGCTACGACTGCAGTTATGCCGACTGTCAGTGACATCAATTAAGTAGGATCGTGCATGCCAATACATTATCTTTAGGCTATTATCGTGCAAATGAATTCCTTGTTTCGGCTGCTGCCGCCAGGATTTGTGAATTGCAAATACCCCACAAGAATCCTACTCGTAGCCGTAGCATGCATAGGAACACGGGTAAATATTCAGCAATTCCGACAGTTTCTCTAGCCGTCGAGCAAGCTCTCCCGCAAGCATTGTTGCGAATCACTTTAACTTAGTGGTTATCAAGCCTACTATAACCCCGGTGGCCTATCCTAACGCTTGCCTTTGGAATGTCTACTAATTGTGCAACAAACCAACAATAATACAGGACATTATTCTTGACGACACCCTAGACCTGTTAGCTGTGATCGGGACCTGACTGAAATCGAATACTCCCCATAACCGAACGTCACCCCTAAATGCTTCTCTTTCTTCCATATCCATAGATCAATCAAAACTGTTAGAACCTGTTCCTTCCTCAATTTTAAGCCATGCACGGTTACCTCGAAGCAGTCTTCTGAATCTCTAGTTTTTAGCTCCTCTAACAGCAAGTTCCCTATGGTAGCAGCAATCTATCGCCCTCCAGGTACCGAGTCCTCCTTTATTTCGGATTTTTCAATCTCATTTCGATTCTGCGTGCTAGATCGCTCCTTCCTTGTTCTAGATAAACTTAATTTAAGATTCATTTTGACGACTCAACTGACGACTTTAGTGCAGAGTTTCTTGCACTAGCCTACTCATCTTCTCTTGTGGCTCATGCACATGACCCCATTCATAACAAATGTCACAAACTGGAGCATATCTTCTCCGATTATTGTAAGCCATTGTCTCATATTAATAAAGAACTCTGCACATCTGACCATACGCAAATCTCATTAAGCCCACAGTTTGTGCCATCCTCGGAATCCAGAATCATCTGTGCATTTCGACACCTTACGACCCATGACATCGATACTGTCCTTTCGACCTGTCCTCGCTGGTAGAATGCTACAACAAGATACTGCTCCTCAGACTAAGCACACTGTGCAGCCTTGACTAGATGGCCTATGATTTGCCACAATAATAAACTACCTAGGCCTAGTAAGCAGAAGCTCGAGAAACCATACAAAAGATCATGATTGACTGTCTGCCAACAGGCAAACTAGAACTCCTGTAGATCATACCATTCCACCCTAGAAAGGCCAAGTCTAGCTTGTATAGAAACACAATCGAGTCGCAGATGCACAGTAAAAAAAAATGCTGACGTCCACAATCAACCCTCTCCTTAACTGCTCTTAGGTTAGCACCTTGCCTAGTGAGCCTTGTGCTGATTGCTTCTCTACCTTTTTTGTCAGCAAGATAGATAAGATCAGAGTGTCGACCCAAATGGCAGCAACACTCCGACTGGACTGGACTCCATTACCTCAATTCCTTGCCGCAACTCAATATAGGGACTCAAGCCTGTCACAAGTGACACCGTTTTGAAGTTGATCTCCCAGCTAAAGATGTATACTAACCCTCTAGCACCTATTCCCACTGCCCTACTAGTCCAATATATAGGTCTCCTGCTGCTAGGCATAACTAATGTACTAAAAATGTACTTAGCCTCAGGTCTTGTACCTACTTCTTTCGAAAATGCTGTTGTTATGCCATTAATTAAGATAGCAACACTAGACCTAGAAAACGTCTGCCCAGTCTCCCTATTGTCATTCCTACCCAAGACACAGAAATAAATAGTGGCCAGACCAGCTAAACTCTTGCATCAAAACTTCAAACCTAGCAAGTTCCAGTCTGGTTTAGAGCTAATCACTTCACAGTAAGCATTGGTTCGGGTTTATAATGACCTTCGCAGAAATGCTGACTTAGGTAGAGTTTCTCAGCTAGTTTCTCTCAACAGCATGTGATCGCAATGCCCTTCTGGAGTGCCTCTCATCTCACCTAGGCCTTACTGTCACTGCACAGCAATGAGTTAGGTCCTATCTCAGAGAGAGATTCCAGAGCATTGATATCTCACAGGGCCATTGATACATGGTGTACCCCAGGTCTCTGTTCTTGGTCTTTTAATTTATACAGTGTATGCTCTACCGCTTGCTGATCTGATTGCCAAGCACAATCTTAGCTTTCACTTCTATGCAAATGACACACAGCTGTACCTATACTTTGATCCCTCTTAGCCTTTCAACAAGCTTTGCATGCATCAAACTCCCTGAACTCGTTTGCAGCATGTATTGCAGACATCCACACTTGCATGGCAACAAACTTTCTCAAACTGCATGACGATAAAACAGATTTATTCGTTACTGTCAAACCTAATGTGTGTAACTCAGATATTGGAAAGCTTAAGGCTCAAAACCGGCTCAGCCAACATATCTCCAGTGGCATATGCACGAAATCTAGATGTTCTGTTCAGAAGTGACCTTTCGATAGATGGCTACATCAGCTCCACAGTCAAGTCAGCCGACTTTCAGCTATTTAATATAGTAAATATTCGGGCCTGCTTAGACACTTAGACAAGGATACCACTTAAAACCTGATCCGTGCATATGTGACATCCCATTTTGACTTACTGCTTGCAGGTCTACTGGTCTACATAATAGTTGGTGCAAAACTCTGAAGATATGCTTGTCAGTCGTGAGCATCAAAGTTTCTGCATTCTACCACTTCTCTCCGACCAGAACTGGCTCCCCATAAAGCAGTACATCGGCTTCAAGGTAGTGTCACTTACACTTGTGTACCGTAATTCTCTTGCACCGGCCTACATATCCGATATACTTGTAATCCGGCTTGGCATCGTACCACCTGCCGTTTTTCTTACTCAAATCCTTGAGCTGTGCCTTTAAACAATCTCAAATCATTTGGTGATAGTGCCTTCAATTCGTATGCTCACAAGCCTGGAACTCACTCTCCACACTGACTTCACGATGGCCTTTGGCTTTCTGACGAGTTTTAAAAAGAAGCTAAAAAACCCAACATTAACCTTTCAGCATTCGTTCTGTCGGCTTGAATTGCCCTGTGTATGCAATGCACGCCGATATTGATCACACTGTCATTAAACAATCGAATCGACATGCTTCCTCTCTATTAAATGTCAAGTGCCTAGAAAGAAGGCTGGCTCTTTTAGGGGTGCCATACAGGTGTCTTCGTATTTTATTCGTTATCAATGTTGTTGAGGTTGTGGAATGGTCCACACTGGCAAAGTATGCCACGGTGACATGCATATTCATTCATCGCCCTAGATTTTGTCACTGCCCAATTGTCTATCTAGTAGAAAGACTCGGCAGTACCACAAGAGTGCCTCTAGCCGAGCTGCTCTGAGGGCCTTTACAAAGGAGCAGCCCCATGTTGGCTTAGAAATTCTCATCAAAGCCTTCACTCATTGATCAAAGTGTTACAATAACGTAATTCACCAGCACTATCCGAGAGCCATGTCGATTTAAAGGGCCCAACCCCCCCCCCCCCCCGACAATTGGTGGTGGTCAGTCGTACTGCAGCATCTGTAAGCCACGAGACTGGCCAGCTCGGCTAAGGCTCACCAGGCCACGCTGCAGAACGCCAAATGCCACGTGCCAATGCCAATGGACAGTAGGGAAGCAACACAGACTTGATGTATACAAATTGATCTAGTTTGACGCAGCAGGAAATGCCACAAGTCGGGCAAATGGTGACATTACTCGACCCTGCCCAAGGCCAGTTACCGAGTTGAAAGCCCTATCGTGGATCCTAATCAAAGTCTGCTCGTCGGTTGTGACATCTCCACTATTGTAAGTTGCCAGCATGCAGTGATGTGACATATGCAGACACACACGCATGCACTCACGCACACACAGAGACAGAGAATGGGAGAGAGAGAGAGAGAGAGAGAGAGAGAGAGAGAGAGAGAGAGAGAGAGAGAGAGAGAGAGAG